>VDFB02111340.1:0-23367 GCA_007258455.2 Sequoia sempervirens | reverse complement strand
CCATGCATTCTTGAGCGGATTCATTTGATCCACTGTCTACATTTGGCTCGACTTGAGCATGAAAACTTCCTGCTTGTTGAGCCCTTCCTACACATGTGTCACAAAATATTTTGCAAACAAAAATGAGAGATGATGTTAAATATATAAGTGAAGTTTATGTATGTAAGCAAACAAATTGATAAAACATGATGAGCTATAAGTGAGAGAAGTTTGTGCAATTTTTATATGCTCATTCATACCAGTAGAAGGAAGTGATCTTGACCCCTCTCCAACAAGCATTGTCTGAACTTGGGTCTCCTCCCTAACTTCAAGGTCCATGTGTTTGTCAACAGATTCATTTGATCCAATATCTAGATTTGGCTCGACTGCTGCTTGAGGAATCCCTAGAGCATAAAACATAAAAATAATTTGAGAACATTGAAGTGATGAAAATAAAAAATGAAAGACACAAAACACTATAAAGATTGAAACAAAAAGAATTGGCTTAAGGAATTGGAGTCAAGGATCAGATAAACATTGCAACTTGAATGACCAAGATGACTTGAGGATATTTAAAAGTATTTATAGTCATTTAAGTGCAATGATGGTTAGAAACCTTCAAGGTAAGAGCACTAAACACACACTTGAGAGTGAGAGAGAGAAGAAACAAGCATGCACCTTGTTTCTTTCTATGATAATTTTCCAAGTTTTGATCACGCCTCTTTTGTTCTTCTTCTTTTGACAATTTTCGCTGAGATGCATTTTTTCTTTTCCTTTGTTGCCCCATTTTCTTCTTCAACTTAAATATGACTCTAAACAAGTCCTCTACCAACTTAGTTAAATTATCCTCCAAAATTTGCCTTGATTGATAAAAATGAAAAGTTGTCCAGCTCCAATATTTGCCTCCTTGATAAATGTGCAAAAACTTCTCCAAAATCTGTGATCCAAGTGACTCAAAATTATTCAAGTGTACATGGAATAACTGGATCCTCTAGTTTAAATGAATCAAGTACTAAACAAACAAGTTATTTCATTGTGGAGTTTGTTGTTATTTAATTCATAGGCATGCACAACATATCTAGTAATTTTAGAATTTTGGTAAAGTGTCAAAAAATGTACAAATATTAGAGGTATAATTTGAATTGAATTTTCTTAATTATATTTGAATTGAATTTCAAGTTAGTTGTCGAAAATGTATAATAGAGACCGTATAATTTGAATTAAATTTTCTTAATTAAACATTTGAATTGAATTTCAAGTTACTTGTAAGAAACGTATAATAGCTCGATATAATTTGAATTGAATTTCAATTTACTTGTCAAAAAGATTATATCTTGTTCTCAACTCAATGGTTCATGTTGCTTAAGTCATTTTTAAAAAAATATTTATTATGATCAACATGAATGAACTTAATTATAAAATGGCATTGATTTTCCCTAAAATTGTACTAGAGATCAAATGTATATTGAATATAATGAAATGTAAGTTGTAAGAGGTCATAAAAAAAGAAAACATGTATGTATATTGAATATTTAAAGCAATCGCATACATATATTATGTGTAAACATGTTTAAACCATAAGCAAACACATGTACATATATGTAAAAGAATTCAATACATATAAACATAACACATATTATAAGCAGAGCGGCAAATGTATGTATATATCATATAAGAAAATATATGTACATATATCATAAAAGCAAAATGTAAATTAAAGATCATCTAATGTCGAATACTAAAGATCAAAAAACAAGCAAATGTATGTCTAGATCATATAAGCAAGTGTAAGAGATCATCAAATATCAAATACTATTTTAAAGATCATCATATATAATCAAATACACATGATAAAGATCATAAATCTAGAATGCATGGCCTAATAAGAATGTCTACTCCTAGATCTAATGTAATATCCGAATGAGAACTGGCCCCGGGCCTGATGGATGTGGCCGAGCCTCGCAAATAAAATTGTGTACAAGATGTGTTAAATACATATAATTTTATTAAATAAATTTTATGAAAGTTATTTTTAAATGAACTTGTATTTCTTAAATATCAATCTACAACTTGGTATTTATCTATGCATACATAAATATATATTTTATGAAAACCTACATGTCCAATCGACATGTGATTCATCCACAGAGTCACATCGATCATGGCAATACCCATCCGACCAAGGCTAGGAGGATATGAGGTATGTCCACCTATAACAATATATATACACATATATATCAACTTAAATGAATATCTAGTTAAAAAGAAATTTAAAAGAATGAAAGAATTGAAAACATGCACACACACATACATGCACACATCATCTGATATTGGATGACCTAAGTCCTCTGAAACAGTCGCCTCCAACATATCCACCAAATGATCAAGCGACGAATCAACATCTGCATCCATCTGATCTATCCCATGTCGTGCCATAAATGATGAATGCAGAGGATTATGAAGGTGAGATGGCACCTGATGATGAACCGTAATCAATCAACATATCAAGAAACCCATAGTCCGGTAAGTGCCTACCGTGATGAACTCGAGGGTGGATTCTCGATGCTTAACTAGTGGTCGGTCGAGAGTGATGGGATCCCTGAACTCAACACCTCTATGTCTCAAATGATCTCTAACATGCTCTATACCGATCCCATTGTCCTGATGTAATGTGGGTGATATGCCTCCAAATGTGTCCCCACCAAACAATGTAGAGCCATGCGCCATATCTCCCTGTGGCGCACTGCTCGCGGTAAGAGTAGGGATGCCACCGCTGTAAAAAGGATCCATGGTGGTCCAATCGTATTTAAAATGGTGTGGATCTGAATGTCTAGATATCAAATAATCGACCTACACGATCATCGATATCCTAGTGGTGGCGTACCGCAATGTCACTCCACAAGGTCAATTGCTTCCCTTTGGGAAGCAACAACAACCCTATCCGCTATGGGGCTAGAACCTGCGGAGCAGGAGACCCATCAACCAATACCCTAAACACTGGGGGTGGTCTATCTGCTTGACGATAAGTGGGCCTATCAACAATCCTGCCATGCCAATGACCAACATATGGTGGAATTTCCAGGTAGTTAATTTTGAGGCCTAAATGGACCTCTCACAAGATACAATCAACAAAAATACAATGGAATCTAGTCATTGTTTAAGTATATACCATGTGTCATAGAAATCGTGGGTAGATCAATGAGGCCATAGCATGATCAACACATCTCGTGACCCCTCGGGTATCCCCTAACCTTTTGCACGACATTATTTTGATAAAATGGAAAACAAGTGGCTTTTATCATTTCTTTGGTGACACTATCTTGTATTTGTTTAAGGGAAACATCACCATGTACTTCTTCTCGCATGCGGGAAAGAATAGCAGCCACTCTGTCTGGGGAATATGCACTAGTCCTCTCAAGTTCATTTTTTAGTTTTTCTAGACTATGCAATATTAACATGCATGGTTCACTATATATCCCTGGGTTTGCACCTTGTGCTAATGAATCTCTTAATTTTGTTATCTCATTAGTAGTATTTGCAAACAAAGATTCTAGCACAGGTGAAACATGATCTACATTTTCCATGTTATATATATACAGTACACCTAAAAAAACAATAAGACTTTGGTAAATAATATATCTAGATAAAAGAATACAAATCTAAAATAGAACTTGTAATTTAATTCATCTACTCATCAATAATATTTTCATACTATTAACTTGATTTAAAAAGAATTGGAAGACAACTTTAATCTATAACATAACATCCTTAAATGGTTCAAATTTTAAATGAAACGATGAAAGAAAGAATAAGAATACAAAGATTAAAGTATAAAATCATTTGAAAATAATTGTGGATAAAAATATTTAATCTAATAGTTGTTAACATAAATGAACTTCAATTATATAGCCTTGAGAACATCAAAAAATTATAGAACATAAAAAATGTATCATTAAATGTATATTAACATCATCTGCATTCTAATTAAAAACATTAAAAACAACACGGAACACAAAGAGATGAAATAGGTAAAAGGATAAGCACATTGATCTCCTTCATATACTATGTTGATTAATAAGCCATGTGGAAAGAAAGTACTTAAAGTTAAATAGGTAAAAGGATAAGATCAACAATCCCTTTGAGTGATGTGCCATTTTCCCTCCATCCCAAGCTTCTTCTTCATGTATTCCTCCTTATTGTTTTACTCCTATCTATCTTATGCAATTTATTTCTCCTTCCACCAAATCTCCCCAAATTTATCCTCTCCTTTTTCCTAGATCTCATCTCATGCTTACTTATTATGATGCACATAGTTCTCTTGTCTCCACATTATTTCTCATTAGTTTTGTTTACACTTCCCATGTTCCCCTCACTGTGATATTCCTATGCAAGTCTTTGTCACTCCACACTCATTTATTATGTCACGACAAATTTATACACCACTTTCGATTTCTCATCTTGCCACTTTCATTCATGTCCTTAATCCTAGTGTGCCTCTATCTACCCTTGACATTAATGTTTAAGGGCTTGTTGAGATGAAAAGTAATGTTGATTCCTTACCTAATGGAAACAAAAAAAGACATGTACATATAAAAATCAAACACAATTCAATTTCTATTAAAAATTTTACATATCCATTTTTTGTTGGATTTTTGGATCCTAGATTTGAGATGCACAATGTTAAAGGAGATCCCATGACACATTCAAGGTTTTTAGTGCTACATATTTGGATTTTGTGTATGATGATAAGTTATTGGCTAAGTTCTTCCCATGAAATTTAATAGTATTATCTTCCATTTGGGTCTATTTTTAATATTGAAATTGGCCAATGCAAATATTAGGAATGTTAGATTGAAGTTTATTATTTTAGATTTTTTGACTATAAACAAGGATCGACAAAGTATATACATTCTTAACATTTGCATGTGCAAGTGAGATGAATGTAAAGAACTAAAGTTGTTAGAGGCTACCACACTTAATTATGGATCTTCTAATGCTTCATCTACATCATCCTACCCTTGTAAATTTAAAAAGAAAAATTATTTCCAAAAGGATAGTAAAAAATAATGGAAATGACCATTGTATAAACTATACATTATAAATGTTTCTAATATAATTATGACTCTAAAGCCTCCAACTTTTTCCTTTGTAAAATGTGCTTCAAAATTTACTTAGTGCTTGCATTATTACACTTCCTCCTATTAGGCCATTAGATAAATCTAAAGTTATCTCAAAAGATATAATGAGAAATAATTTTGTTATTAAATTGTAGAGTTAATTTTAATTATACTCAACATTTTATGGGATTAAGGAATAATTGATTAAGGATTTGATTCATTAAAAAAAAAAATTAGGTTGAGGGGTTAATATTGGGGTCAATCCTTCAATTGTTCCTCCTAATGAAAATTTAAATATTTTACACTAAATAAATCTAATAAAATGGTTTTATATGAGGGTCATGAGATTGAGGTACATATACATGTTGACGAGCTTGAAATCATTGATTCGCCTATGTATGTGAGGAATGATAATTTGTTGGTATTAATAAAAATTATAAGGGTACTTATTCTTCTTCTTATGTACTAGTGATCGACTTTTATAGAAATTTCTATGGACTAACTAGTATTCAAACTTAGGACCTCCCATTTGGTGTTAGGATGCTCTACTATTGAGCTAATGACTCACATTGTGATGAGTCTTTTTATGACTTAGGTGTGTATCATTTCTCCAACACACTCCCTTGAGCCACAACATAGGTGTCAAATGCACCTAGCTTGGCTCTAATACCATACAAGAATACCAATTATGAGGACCTCCTATAAAAATATGACATGAAAAACCGTGAACAATATTTAAAAGATAATCCATAGTCTATCTTATTATTTATGCATATTTTCTAGGACCACCTATGCCCAAAACACAAAATAGTTTTTATAAATACACCAATTAGATCTTATAAAATGCATTACTTAGATCAAATTATATGGTAAATTAAATATAATTAATGATTACTTTTTCTTTTAGTATGAAAGAGGTTAAATTCCAATATATGTTCTAGCTGGGCTTGATTGAGTGACAAGGTGGAGTGATTGTTGTAATGAAGAACTTGCTAGGAAAGCTAACCAAGTTAAAATGTACACCTATACATACATCATTGTGGTAATATAGACCTATGTCATAAAACACAATTGAGTCCTATTAGTTCCAAAGTATTTTAGCAAAGAGGTTACAATTGCAAGAGATCCGTATATGCCTTTATTTTAGATTAAGTCATTTAACCTTAAATAATTTTAAGAACATACATAAGGATCCTCTATATAAGTGCAAGGATTATTTGCCTAATTTGTAAAAATTTTCAAAAGGAATAACAATGATGGGAAAATCAAGACAAGATGCAACAATTTAGAATTCCTAAAGGGTTTACAATTATTAGAGCCAAAGTAGGTTATATTTTGGTTTTATATTATAAAATGATTCAAGAATCTATAAGGCCAAAAGAACCATAAGCATTGCAAACTTTAGTTTAGAAGCATAAGGGATTGGATATTTTCATTCCTAAACATGGTTTTCATTAAAAAAATTACTCATGTACTATACATACATATTCATGTATATGTGAATATATCTACATATGTATACATACACATGCACATATCTAAATATGTATGTATGTATATATGTATATGTAGATATGTAGACACATTCATGTATACATACATATGTATATATGCATGTATATATGTATATACATACATTTATTTTCTATATGTATATATATATATATATATGTATACATATATACGTATACATAAATACACACACATATGTATGTATGTATGTATGTATGTGTGTATGTATATTTATGTATACGTATATACATGTATGTATATGTATATGTGTATGCATACATGTATATATATGTATATATGGATACACACACATTTTGGTTTTGTTTTGTAAGCATCCTCTTTTGAGGACAACCCTTTGTTGATGATGTTGAGTATTAGTTTGTTGTAAGTGTGTTTATTATTTTAATATCATTTTAAAACAATATTTTATTTATTTATAAATTTTGGTATAATCTCTAATTTTATAATATGTTTGTGTGTGTAGGTTGAGTTGCATAATTGTTAGGGGCACACACAATCAACACAATGCAAGATAATAACTAATTCAAGGGATCGAAGTTCAGTTTCTAGTCAAGCAAAGAGAGGCATAATGTTTCATTAATAGCATTTGCTACACATACATAAACACTTTTATATCTTTATGACACATTCATAACTATTTTCATGAATATATATTGGTGATATTTTGTAGTCTAAGAGACAATGTTGGCCTCATGTCACTGTATATGATATTTTCATGATGTATTATGTATGTCTTCATGACCTTATCAAGATCAATATATAAATATTTTGTGCATATTCATAGCAAATGGTTTGTGATTATTCTATCTATCTATATTACCCTTTATCTCTATCTCTCTTTATCACTATCTCTCTCACATATATATGATGTGCATGAATGTTGAATGGCATACATGTAATGAACCCATACTAATTCTAACTCTATTTAGCCTATCAACAAATAAATATTCAACATTGGTCTTCTAGATTTACATACATCTTAAGAATTTACTACCATAATCCATAAGACAAAGCAACAATAACCCATATGGGTGTTTAGTCTCACAAGTGAAAGTCAAAATGTTATAGCTAGCTATCCCTTCACTAAAAAATAGTAGGGTTTTTAGTTCAAACAAGGAATTACCCCATTTTATTGTATGGTTCTATATACTAAAACCCTATCTCCAATAACACACATAAAGTAAAAAAAATATCTACTATGTTTGGCTTCATGAATGCAACACAAGCTTCTAAATGTCCTAGGTAGAGCAATAGATTTCCATTCACATAGTAGAAATTACAAGCTAATGCTTTTTAACATGATTTCTAGAATTTCATACAAGAATAGCTTTTTCTCTTACATTACATATAAAAATACTAAAAAGAACCTTCATAAAAAATCATACCTCATTACCACCAAGTAAAAACTATTAGGTTTACATACTCGAATTTCACAAGCTTCAAAAATGTATAATTTGCACTACCTTCTTCCTCCTTTTGCCTCTATCCTCCCCTTTTCCCTCTTTCTTTTCCTTTTAATCCTTCCTTGATTTCCACCATTTTTGCCATATTCTCTACATGTTTCCCATTTCCACTTCCTTTGCTTTTATTTCTTCCCACTTTGTGAACAATAAAGTCCCACTCTCTCTTCACTTACTCATCATTCAAGTTTCCTCGAATAGCGTACCTCAACATTAATGCTTGATACTTAATATGATGGGGCCAAAAGGTGGGGTGGCCACTTTTTGGCCCCACATCTTTTTGCACTCGCTCTAATAAGGTTTGTCCTTTTGATAATAGTAATGTCCAAAGGTGGCTCTTGTTTGCATGTGGATACATTTATACCAAACATCAACTTTTAGTGATATGTGTGAAGATTTTGTAGTGGTTCTATATATTGTTCTTATTCTCTAAATATAAAGGAGGATGAATAATCAAGTCATGATGGACTAATGAAAGAAGATGAATTGAATAGTGATAGAAACTAGTCTACTATAGTTAGTGATGATGAAAATACATTATATAAAATTATGCAGGGATTCTCATATTACTTAGAATCTCTAGTGTTACAATATGAATAGTATTTTAAACACATGATAGATCTTTTTCTAGAGTGTCTCTACAAACTTGTGACCATTGAATTTGCTTGGTAGTATAGAAAATTGCATTATAATACATCAAATAATAGGGTAGAGAATGTAATTGTTAATTTTATGGTTTCCAAGACCAAACTTTGTAAATGATATTAATTGAGGGCATGAAGACACAATCAAGTCTTTGTTCTTGATGGTTTGATTTATATTTTCAATCAATGGTTCCATTTATACACACTACATGAGGAAATTGTTCAATAAGAGTAACTTATAGTTTTAGTCAATTATATTTCAATTTGTACACACTACATGAAGACAATGTTATCAATGATATGATTCTTGATTTTTTATAAGATTTAATATTATAATACCTTAACAAATCAAGCTATGACTTTCACGGTTCACTCCTACATGTATGAAATTTGCATTTTCATCTACAAGTTTGACCCTAAATTTGTAGTTTTAAAATTATTTTGTGAGCTTAACCCTACATTTCTAGTCTTTAGGAATGTATTTATCTTCATTTTTTAGACTATGTTGAGAGCTATTATAATGTTTTTTTGCACTAATTTTCGGAGGAAACTCGTTTTTCCTTACTCAAACCTTTGGATTATGCAAAACGGGGAAGCAAAATACTATTAAAAATGCTTTAAAAACGTTCAAACAAGTGCAATTTGAATTCAACAAATTTAAAAAAAATTTGCATATAGGGTTTCGAAATTAAACAAATACATGCATTTTGAACTTAAAAAAAAAGGAATTTTAAATACCTCGTGCTCAATAGTGGTCGATATGCGAATTGGAATGATGAAGTTTGAAGAAAATGACCCGAACTTTGCTTTCGTTGGTGAGAAATTTTGTTGGGTCGCCGTTCGGTTTATGTTCGCCGCGCGCAGGGACAGTGACTGGTAATTCACAGTGAAAGTGTGAAAGTGAAAGCACTTTCACACTTTTTTTGGTTTTGTCATATTAAGGGGGTTCGGCCGAACCAAGGTTCGGCCGAACCCCCTTAATATGTTTTTTTTATTTGGCTCGGTTTTGGGTTCGGCCGAGCCATATGGTTCGGCCGAACCATTCAAATGGTTCGGTCGAGCCATATGGTTCGGCCGAACCACTTTTCTATGAAGAGTGTGGAAATTTCAAAATTTCCTTCCTCCACAAAAGTGTAAACCACTTATGTGGCTTCACCCTTACCCATCCAATTATTCCATTCATTCCTAAAGGCCTCTTGTACTTGCAGATACTTTGTATTTGCCTCATGAATATTCTTATAAGTGGCCCAAACATCATTGGCCTTGTGGACCAACTTGGTCACCCTATGCTTCAATACATCTTCAAAATTTTCATTTGCCACCTTGACTATTTCAAGTTTGGTCTGCTTGACATTTTCTTTCTCAGTAGTCAACTTACCTTTCAAATCATCAATTCTCAAGGCCAAGGTCTCCCTATCCTTTGTAGACAATCAAATGAAGAAGAGGATGGCTAAGATATTGTCTTATGAGTAGCCTGAATAGTGGCTTTCATCTTATTTAGCTCATCCAATGCCTTATTGTACTCCTTAACCACATTTGAATCATATTTTTTCTGAGAAATATGTGCAGTATGCACACTAAGCATTGCAACATGGGAAGTTAACTCAACTGCTTGGATAGGAGTTATATCAGTAGCTCTTTTGACCACTAAAGAACTAATAACTTGTTCAATAGGTCTAGCAACATCATGTTTACAAGTATTAGGTGCCATAGACCAAATTGCAAGAGTATGCAACTTTGGACTATATCCAGAACCAAACACTTTATCCTCAAATTGATCTTTAGATATTAAAGCTTGAGGGTCTCTCCTCATTGCATCATATGCTATGGTAGCAGTGATAGTACATCTTGGTAATAACATGATTCCACTATCGTTGACAATTTTTCTAGCCTCAGTGGGAGTAATAGTTGCAATTTCAACTCTGATTTTCTCCTCCTCTGCTTTCTCAACTTCCTCCTGATGAGAAGGTTCAACATTAGCTTAGGCTGATTCAAGTCTCTCCATTATCTCCTTACTCCACTATTGAATCATAAACTATTGAAATTCCTTGGTCTGCACAAATTTATTATTAGCCATAAATTCGTCACACTCCCTAATCCTGGGATTATCATCATTTTCTCTATCATATTGCCATTTGAAAATTCTGTCAGGGGGAACATCTGAACTATGAGTTTCTTCAATATGGGGAGGAGGGAATTTCTACTCCACTTCCTCATTTCCTAGCACATGTTGTGCCATTTTTTCCTCCCTGACTTCTTGAACATCTACAGGCTATTCTGGGATATCCATAGCCTGTTGTTCCTGTTGGTCTTCTAGGAGAACTTTTTCTTTCTCAGTAGCCTCCTTTACCTTTACCTTAAACTCACTAGACTGATAATCCTTTAACATAGTGAAGGCTCTTTCCAAGGGGTTTGCAATTACATTGTATGGTCTTGTGTAAAAGGCATTCCTTTTCATGATATTTTCTTGAATGTTCATTATAGCTGTCCATTCTCTTTTCCTAGTCATGATAGCCTCATCACTTGTCATATTTCTCAATACATCATCTTTGTATAAGAATTCATGATGTATGATACCTAAGCTTTTTTGTTTTCTTCTTCCTGCCACAAATCCCTCTGGTTCAAAAATTCTAATCTCATCAATAGGCATTCTGAGATTATTTACCATGATGCCAAACTTTTCATACCCCTCATGGGTAGTGACTGTGAAGTAAGCAAAAGCACATTGGGGATTTACCATAGTACCTTTTATGTTCTTTCTAAACATCTCATAATCCATGACATTAATTTGCCACATGAGCTCCATAAAAGCCAATCTGTCTGAGACATACAGGGGTAGACAATGAGGTGCCACTTTAGCTCCATAGGCTCTTATCAAAGTATATTCAAAATGTAGAAATCAATCTGCCCAGTTATGTGTGGCTTTTGATCTTGGTATATCTTTTGGGCACATGATACTTCTAATCTTTGGAGAAATCCTGAATATAGGTGCTACACCCAATGTTTCTAAGATACCATATCTTACAATATTAGCAAACATGATATAATTGGAATTGGAGCAATCCTGATCCAGAATATATTTACACATCTGTATCAGTAAAATATTATTTTCACTATCCCTAAGTTTCAAATTTAATTTTCTTTTCAATTCATAATCACCCTCCCATAAGAGCATATGTATTAACAAAGAGTAATGGGGGAAACATAAAGGGGGCACATCCTTTTTCAGATTGAGGAAATCTTCATGCATTCATTCAACAACAAATTTGGCATAATCAAAACCAGTGTTTTGATTATGACCTTGTATATCCGCTACCATTACCAATAAATCAGGGGCTATCCTAACCTCAAAGTCCTGAGCCAATACTTGATTTAAGCAATAATAAGTGTTTTTTAAGTAATCCTCAAATTCTTCACACTCAAAAGGCTTAGCATCCTTAGGGTGATCCCATAATAGTGGTTTACAATTTTGGCCAAACTGACACCTAAATTATTATTTTTAACTAAATCTTCTTACACTGGCACCTATAGCACTAAACTGTGAGGAATTTGAAGATAGTGCAAACTAGAGTTTGTCAATTTGTCTATAGATTCTAAAAATATTTTTTTTTCAAAAAATTGGAATCAAATTGCACTTCTTTTTCCATCTCCCACGAAAATAGATTTTTTCAAAAACAACATTTTTAAAAAAGTGACTTCAATGTATAATGCATAACTTTATTTTCCATGAAAGGATAAAATTCTAATTTTTCTAATTTAGATTTGTAACTCTGATATCTAGTGCTTCCACTTGGTTAGATAGTTTTTTATTGAATATTTTTCCTTAATCAAGTTTCAAAGTCAAACAAATTACAATTCGCATTATGGCGACCAGATAACTGTAACTTTTTTGTATATGTCAAAATTTTTTTTATTTTTTTGTTAGGATCAAGGACTTCAATATCTGGTGCACTCATATTTTTTTTTTTTTTTGATAATCTTCTATTTTTCCACATGTGAAGAACAAAGAAATTCATTTTCGATGAAAACCTATGTTTAATAAAACTTAAAAAACAAATACATAACAAAACCAAAACATATTAAAATTATATTCATTGGATAGCTTTGTTCTAAGGAATACCATAATCATTTGAAATAAATTTTAAATGAATTCATTTGATCCCCCAAAAGCTAAATCAAAAGTGATTTTTTATCAGCATTTTGATAGGTGTAAAGGAGATGCATTTATAGGTATGGTTTAAAACTAGCTGGGTTCTATCCAAGGGGTTTGATCTAAGGTGATTTGATCAAACCCTCTTCAATTGGAATCCTTAAAAATGGAACTTTTTAAGGCTTAAATCATTATATTTTCTAAAAATATGTGATTCTTAGCTAAAATTCATTCCTCTTAGGAATTGTAAACCACTATTATGATAGCACCCCTAGCGTGAATTTCTCCTTGCTCCTTCTATGTCGCACAAGCGATCTTTCTTTGTATGCAGATTTCCTCTTCTCATACTCAACATACAACTCAACACACCTAAAATTTACAGTATAATTGGGATTTAACCCAAATACATCTATCATCTTATCCTTTGTTACCTCCAAAATTATATCACCATTTTCACTTCTGATTGTCCTGTCAGTAGGGACTTCTACAAACACATTCGGGACCACCATCTTTCCAAGGTTCAGCGCCCATAAATAACATGCGGGATTGCTAGAATGTCGCCTATTGAAAGTATACCTGAAAAATTGCCATCTGATATGAGGTTGGGGATTTTCACTAATTTCACTAGCACTATCGATTGACCCAGTGGTCACGACAACTTGACCTGTGGGTCTTTTACCAATTCATGACCCTCCTTCTTTTACGTCTCCAAAGGCTTCTTGCATAAACTTTTCCGTTTCTTTCTTTGCACTTCTGGACCTAGTGGACGTTGCAGGAGTACTTGGTGAAGGGTTGGACACTACCAGTGGCTTAGACTTAACCTTAGCTAAAATATCCTTTATTTTAAGTCATTTAACCCTCTTCTATTTTTGTCTCCTCTTTGGTCTAACACTAGATTCACTAGGCTTTGGGCCACTCATGTTTGCAATGCAATGGAGCTAGGGTTTACAATTTCTTATAGTCAAAAGAAACCCTTCACAATTATGAGAGGACAAAGCACTACTATTGAACATAACACTTTTCCTCAAAATTTATCTAGTTCTTAATCACCAAATTGAAGCTATCAGTAGTGAACAAATAGATAATTCCCCCAATTTCTTATAAGATCTCTAAGGTATTCACCTCAATACTTCAACTAGAAGGAGATACAATTTTTCTTACCTGGGTGAATGCTATGCAACTATTGTTACTGGTAGTTTCTAGAGCTTGCCACATAATTTCTTTAGCTTTTGGTATCCCTTCCGCTAGCCAATGAGTTTGAGTGCACGATCAACTAGGTATCTACTTTCTGTTATGGCCAAGAGAGAGGCATGCCACCATTAATACTTGATAGTAATTTCACACGAGTAAACTAACAATTATCCATTCAGGTTTAAACCCTGATCATTGATCATTCAACTTAAAAACTATGTCAATGGTTATCAATTCATCTTGCCACCTTCCTCTTTGCTTTATGTGAAGTCCTCAAGATTCTGCCACATTGCCTCTTCATGCAGTAGTTGTCGCTTATCGCTGATATATTTCATTCCTGGCCAACTCCATCAACAACATAAGTGTTTTATGCAATTAAATCTTGACCCTTTAAATCTGTGGCCTATCCTTTGATCATGTTTATTTCCATCACTCCTCACTAATCCAACCTTGCATCTAGGCTCCTACCAATGACATGAAATATAGTGAAGGCATCAAATTTAGAGATGTACACCTACATGAAAATCAATGGCACAAAAGGCATTGCAGATAAGATTTACTCAGATTAGTGAAAGAAACTTTTAAAATAAGGAACTCTATTGCTCATTGCTAATCAAAATTGAAGGCTTTGGAATGGATCAACGATGAACGATAAAAATATCAGGTCATCACTCATCGCTAATTCTCCTCATATGGTTTGCAAGCAATCAACGATGAGAGATCATCATAGTGCCATTACATGTCACGTATCGCTAATGTAGAACTTGACACTTAAAACAAATCTGTGATACACGATGCAAAGGAAATCCATCCATCACTCATCGCTAATAAAAAAATTACATAATTTTATAACATATCCGTGATAGGTGATGTAAATAAGATCATAAGGCCAGAGGACATCGCTTATCACTATTACAATATTGAGGGGTCAGAAACCATTAGCGATTTAAGCGATCCCTCAATAATACAAAGAACATCGCACATCACACATTTAATTTAAAATTTCCAACAACTATTAGCGATGAGCAATATCAAAGAGATACTACCTCATCGCTCATTGCGGATTTAGAACATACATCTCAAAAGTAATCAACGATGAGTGATAAAGATAAAAGGCCAACATAACTTAAGTGAAAACCTTTAGGCTCATGCTCATAAGTTGTTTCAATGGAGGGGAGCCTCTAGGATGATACGATAGAAAGGAATCAAAAATGCCTAAGCCATTATAATTCAAAGGATGTAAAGGACAAACAGGTCTTTAACTTAACCTTATAAAATTTAAGATTCCTAGACTTAGGATTGGGGAACCAGTTACCAAACGATAATGATAGAGACAAGAATTTTTAAAATGACTAGCAACGGGAAATAGGGAGTCAACAACAAAATAAAACATTACAAGCATTTATGAAAAATGAATCCTAAACCCTCATATATCAGTCCTACGTCGAAATGTGACAAGGGTTTGCAATGGAACAGATGTTTTTTGCAAGTTCCATCACCCATCACATTATAACACCTAAGATTAAACTATCATAACCTCCTTCACCATATGATCCTAATCTTCATAGACCCAACCCATCACCACTCAAATTCCCATCCCATCATTGTTTCTTTCCCAACCCTCCAAGTATAAAGCATCATAATAAAATTTAGTGAAGTCAAGAATCAACTAAAATATCAACCATTTAGCTCCAAGAAGGATTTATCACATGAATTAGTATTTGGCATCATATAACCTTTTCCAATGGGTTTTTTAGGGCATTGTTTTGAAATGTATAATGGTAAAGGTGATCCCATGATCTAGATTATTGCTTTCAATGTGACATGTTTGGATTTTTTATATAATGATCTTATTGGAAAAAAATTCCCCACACACTAAAAGAGCATAACTTGACAAAAAAGTGTCACTTTCACATGGTTGAATACGCTTTTATGTTGAGCTAAATAATGTGTTTTTCACCATTTATAAGTGAGTATTAGTCAAGTAAAGAAAAATTATTTGAACTATTATAGTGTAAACAAGGAAGCAATGAATATGCTAGTGATTATGTTTTTTGATTTCAAACATTGATTGTTAAAATAAACTATTAGCCATATGATAATGAATTACAAGGCTTGTTCATCATAAGTTATTTTAGTGGTGAATAGTTCAAATTGGGGCCTCATTTATTGTTGAATAGGGCAAACTATAAGGAACACTAAATCATCATAATATTACCAAAATTTAGTCTAATGTCTATTAAATCACCCCACCATGATTTAATTAAGCTTTTAAATTGAATCATTTCACTGTAGTAAATGATGTGTGATTGGTACTTAATCACCTTAAATTTATAATAGATGTTACAACTTGAAATCATAATTTTCATCACTATTAAATGTTGCTTTCTTTGGAGGACATATCACCATTACTATTAAGTTCTTTTATATTTTGGGGTTATATTGTAAGAATTGTGGAAAACTACAAGACGCAGGATCAAGCAATGAACAAAAACACCTTCCATACAAGAGAGCTACAAACAATAATATGCAATATCCTCAACTCAAAAAAGTTACATAATGAAAAGCTTCCATGAATCTCAAGAGATAATACAATGAGGGTTGAGTACTTATAAGAGAAAACCCTAAATGAGAAATGGATTAGATCATGATAAGTGTCAACATCTCATGTAATGAGATGGAATGACCTAATAATAACTCAACTAATAAAAGAATAAAAGCACTCCTAAGTTTAGCTTAATTGCACGAGAATAAATTAGCTTAATAATTAATTAAAAATTAATTAATTATTAGCTTTAATATATGATTACTCTAACATATATCACCACTACTATTAAATTATTTTTTTAATTTTGAGACTATATCATCATTACTATTAAATTTTTGGTTGTTTTAAGGTCATATCGATATTACTATTATATTACTATTGAATTCTCCTTTGATTTGGGGTCATATTTGTTGTCAAATTGAAATATGGTTTGATTCACCACTTAGAATTCATGTAGATAATTAAATTTTGAACAACTATATTGTGGCCCTCTAATTTAGATTGAGTCCTAAAGAAAAAACAAGACCATAAACATGACTTGATAGCCTTGTGTTCTAACATGCACAACACTTTTATTCTCCTTCATCCTCTTTGTTTTTCATGGCCTCTAATAGTGGAGACATGTTGGGCTTCAAATTTGATGATTACACATAAGGCATGTAGTGTAGAGTTTATTTAATAATACTATTTTATTTATGTGCATGAATAAGAAATGTAAATTTTGTTTACAATTTGTGATAGGTATAGCCTAAACATAGTCATGCTAGCATTTGTCTATTTAATTATCTAACTTGGGAAAGGTATTTATGATGCACTATTAGAACATAACAATCACAAATATCATTTTCCCTTATATTGATTTTATCAATAATGACATAACTTAATTCTAGATATCATTTTCCGTTACATTAGTTTAATCTACATTCAAGTGATCATTGCATAATTTTGTTAAGAAAAATATGATTTGTGAAGGTTACATGAAGAAAAATCAAGCTACATATAGCTCGTTTAATATCATGCTTCTAATAGTTTTCTAATGCTAATATTACAAGAGGATGCATGAGTGGCACTACCACCCATGTGTTAAAAAATAAATTATGATGATTCATGTAAGGGTTGTAAGTGTATTTAATTAATAAAAAGATTACTTATTGATCTTAAATTTTTAAATAAATTTTGTGAAAAACTATTCATATCAAAATAAATTTACTTACATTACTTAATATTTAAGAGTATTTTCCTCTCTAAAAATATAAATAAATCAATCTCATTTACCACCAATTATTTCCTCTCTAATATAACAATTCTATTTTCTTAGAACTAAGCACATGCCACTTAAAATGTCTACAATTTAAGTGTAGAGTTTATTTAATAATACTATTTTATTTATGTGCATGAATAAGAAATGTAAATTTTGTTTACAATTTGTGATAGGTATAGCCTAAACATAGTCATGCTAGCATTTGTCTATTTAATTATCTAACTTGGGAAAGGTATTTATGATGCACTATTAGAACATAACAATCACAAATATCATTTTCCCTTATATTGATTTTATCAATAATAAGGAAATAACTTAATTCTAGATATCATTTTCCATTACATTAGTTTAATCTACATTCAAGTGATCATTGCATAATTTTGTTAAGAAAAATATGATTTGTGAAGGTTACATGAAGACAAATCAAGCTACATATGTAGTACCCCTCCATTTATGCTTATGTTTTCTGCTGATACGTTTTCACACTGTTAGACTATGATACTTTGTTTGGATATTTTTATCGCTGGTTTTGAGCGATAGTGGATTTATTCTGTGACATGATGATACATTATATGGTGATTACTGATTTTAGACATGCTTTGAGATAGTGTAGATGTTTATTTTCAATTGATTATTGCTATGTACATGTTTATGATGGACTAACAGTTATTTATTTCGTCAGTCTGATGTGACGTGTATTGGTGTGGAGAACGAAATCGCATCACTCGCTTGCAAGTGCCCTGTGATATCCGTGATTTTCTCTGCACGGTGTGTCTGTTCAATGGTTTATATATATACATATGCATGTTATTGCTTGGTTGCAGGAATTGTAGGTACATGACACCGACTCCACCTGGGTACTCAGGTCTAAGCGTGTCAAGACTCAACGGATATGTTGATCGGGAGGTAGTAGTTTGGTTTATCCTAGTCTAGTCTATAACCCGGTCGTAGTACATCGTCTGTTTTAGTTCAGAGTCATAGGATTGTTTTGTATTTTTCTATTTGGTTTAATTGCTTGAAAGGAAAATGTCAATTTAAATAATAGTTAATTATGTTTTATTTATTGTTATTTAAATTAATTTTTAAATGTTGAAGAAATTAGTTGCTTGTTATTTAATTAATTAATTAGCTTGTTTGGTTAAATAGTTTGATCTTAAAAGATTAAATTTATTTAATTAAATAAATAAATAAATTAAATTAAATTGTTTTAAAACTGTGTGTGAATGGATTCAATATTTAATTAAATAATTTGTGGAAATGGTATTTTTGGTTATTAAATAAATTTTTGTATTTGGAAATTGTAAATTTAAATTAAATAAATTAAATGCATGCAATTTGAAATTTGATTTTTAAATTTAAATAAATGAATTAAATCATGCAAAATCTTGGAAAGACAAGATTGCTGAGAAGTGGTTAAAAGATATTTTGCACTTCTCGACATGTGTGTCAGTGCATTTATTGATTATTGTTGAGGAAATTTGTTCACGGAGGATAATTTGGATCTGGGGAAAAAAACACAGGGGGTTATTCAATTTTCTTCACGGGAAAATATTTTGTGCTCTGTAAAAATTCTCTATATGTGCTTTTTGGTATTTTGTTGCATATTTGTGGAAATCTCTAGTTGCTATTTGGGCTTTGGTTCTCGGGAAGGATTTGGAAGCTACAGGCAATAGAGGCAACAAAGGTTCTCATCACCAGTTAGTTTTCAGAAGCAAGGGAACACAGGTATTTTTCTTGTGAATTTTATTTTGTTGTATTTGAAAAAGATTGTCTGAGAAAAGAAAGTTCCAATTATATTAAAAATCTTTGTAATTCTCGGGAAATTAAATACTGTATTTTTTTTTGAAGAATTTGTAGATTTCCCTTAAATCTCTATAGAATTATTTCTCTGTAGAAATAAATTTTGAATGAAATACTCTGTACCCGAAAGAAATTTGTTGATTTCCCCAATTTCCCTTTTGAAAACCCTGTAGAGTTTATTTAATTTCCCTACTGTAAATTCCCAAATGAATTTGAAAATATATATATTTGTATATATTTACATATTTACACATATATATATATTGATTTTCATATATAAATTGTATTGTGAAAGTAATGTATATTTTGAATTATATGAATACTTATTTTATTAAAGTCGTCGCCGTATGGATGAAATCATGAGATTGAAGTTTTGTTTATATATTTTTTAATGGAGATTATTATTGTCAATGAATCGCAGGGTTTCATTTCTTTTAAACAAAAGAGTTTCGTTTTATTTTATGTATAGCATATTAAAATTTAAATGGGCATATGTTGGGGCCGCGGGGCTTTCCCCATAGCCGCCCCCATATGGGGTGACGGCTGTGGAGGCAGCCGGCGCTGCCCTCACAGGCAGCGTGCGGCTGCCACATAGTCGCCTTCCCATACGGGAGGGCTGTGGACTGTTAAGAGCAGCCCGCGACTATTATAACATAGTCATTTGATACCTACATTTGTTATTTTATTTTTAAATAAAATATAATGTTCGGAAAAATCCGATGTAGGGTTTCAATGTTATTTTTAAATATTTATATATATTTATATATAGAATATGTATGCATATATATATATTGTATATATATTATATATATGTATATGTATAAATATATATGTATATATATATATATATATGTATTATGTATATATATATTTAATGTTGAGAATATTTCATCAAAATATTAATGTGGAAAAAATTATTTTAGAAAAATGAGAAATAAGAATTTATTTGTGTATAGATAGTTATGCATATAATGTTTTCAATGAGCATAATTATTAAATGTTTTGAGAATTGATGTTAAGTTAAAAAGAAAGATACTTTCTCTCTTTTAATTGTTTGACTGGATTTAATATATCCCAATGGTAGACGTATAATCGTTTTATGTTGTTTTAAATTTTTATTGGGTAAAAGGGGGAAATTTATCTTTATGTGATTTTAAGTCTTCCAATTGCAATCTTTTAAGGGAGCAAATTTGATTTTGGATCCATATGATTGAACAAATTAGGGTAGTGCACCTGATTTTGTGAACAAATTGTGATGTTCATTGAGGTATATTTGACCTATTATATGTTGAATTTGTGCACTTTGTCTACCCTAGATAATGAACTTAGATTCCTTTGTTATGTTTAGGGGAGTGGCTTTTTGTAAGGGCCGACACACAAAGTGGTGTCAGGGTAACTTGCAAAGAGTTAGTAAGTCAATGATAATTAAATAACACAGTAGCTAGATTAAAACTCTTAACAAAATGATTATGCCTCGCTTATGACTCTTGAGCTACTTCAGTCTTGAGTATAAGATGAGAAGGCCTGGAATGGAAAATCGGTGTCTTGTTCCTTTAAAAGACATTCGATTCTGTAATGATTAGCAATGGGGCCGAGTTTCGTAAGAGGTTACTAGGGTAACCCAAGATTGGGGGCCAAAACCTAGGAAGAAACACCAGGGTAACCTTTGCAATGTTGTGATGACACTCCACCTAAAATAACAGTTGACCTTGTGTATGTAGTACATTCAATTGTCTAAAATCTGGAAGCAATGTAACCATTAGTTAGTGTGTACTAGTGTCTAGGGTTAGTAGATTATGTCTAGGTAACCATATTACTATCTCCTAGCATGGAGGGTGGACCTACGGGTACCACATGGTTGGGTGGAACATGCACCTTACTCTGTTGGGTCCCCAGTTTGTGATCATGGCATCGAGAGCTTCATGGATGGAAAACTCGCACTTGGAAACTTATGTGTACTTCTTCATTGTAATTTGTAAATCTTGTATTTGAAAAAATCCCTCAATTGTATATGAGGTGAACACTTGTAATTGTAATTATTATTGAACTACCTCATCAGATGGATGAGTATTGTAAATTTTATCAAATGCAATGTAAGGAAACAAATTTGTACTTTATGTTATCTTGAATGGAGTTTCAAATGATATGCAATGTTTATCTTTATGCTAATGTTAATTAATATGTGCAATGCGAAATACTAAAGTCGTCTATGGAAACTCAAAGTAGTGTAACGTCGCGTAACTTAACGAATGTATGCAACTAATTAACTTAATAATTATACTTTTAAAAAAAAAATTATTACACTTTTATACACAATTGCAACATTCCTTAGGTTATTATGACGGGGCATTACAACATATAGCTCATTTAATATCATGCTTCTAATAGTTTTCTAATGCTAATATTACAAGAGGATGCATGAGTGGCAATACCACCCATGTGTTAAAAAAAAATATGATGATTCATGTAAGGGTTGTAAGTGTATTTGATTAATAAAAAGATTACTTATTGATCTTAAATTTTTAAATAAATTTTGTGAAAAACTATTCATATCAAAATAAATTTACTTACATTACTTAATATTTAAGAGTATTTTCCTCTCTAAAAATATAAATAAATCAATCTCATTTACCACCAATTATTTCCTCTCTAATATAACAATTCTATTTTCTTAGAACTAAGCACATGCCACTTAAAATGTCTACCCAACCCATAATTTCTTTTGGACTGTTAAATTATTTATTGGTCAATGGTTGATATATTCAAATTTGTGATAGGCTTGGCATCAATGTAAACATAAATAATCTAATATATTAATTAATCAATAAATAATCTATGATGCAAAATAATTTTTAGGTTGGATAAACATTTTAAATGGTTTGTGCTTGTTCCTTCCTAAAAAGAAATTAAAACCATCATATTAGAGAGGAAATAGATTGTGGGAATTTCCCTGTGTTTCAATTGTCTTCAACCATCTTCATTGGTAGAAATTTTCAAGCACATCTTCCATGTTAGCACAATTTTCTTCTACTAACATTATTTTTTAACATTTCCAAGCCTATTTTTTCTCTTCTTCATTTACATGAGATATATTCAAAATCTTTGGTTTGTATGAGATTTGATGCACTCTTAGTAGTATAGATTTGTGTTACCCTATGACCTTACCTAATACTATAGAATTACTATCCCCAAATCTTGTAAGGGATCACTTCTCCTTGACCCCATTAAAGTGGGGGTGGCTATCATCTCATGCCCCTACTTTGATGTCATAGAGATAAATAAATACATATAGGGGACTAAGTCTATCAATTATACATGTATTAATGGACTCTCAATCTAGATAACATTTTATTTTTGGGTTAAGATATTAAAAGTTGAAATGAATGTTGGTTGATTTGAATAAATCATCTTCTAATTGAGGCAATAGACACATTTTTGGATATTTGTAAAAGTGTGCCATTAATATTTTTAATATCATTTATTTTATCATATGACCTTCTAATCATAGTGCATAAATTTAGTTTTTTAAGTATCTAATTATGGAAGTTTTTAGAACCTAAGATATTAAGTAAATAATAATTAATTACTTAAACTACAGGTCCAAATTTATCTTCAAGAAGGAATAAATGTTAATAGTTTACAAAATATGAATTGATAATTGTGAATAACTTAGGATATTGTCCT
>VDFB02111339.1:291111-307366 GCA_007258455.2 Sequoia sempervirens | reverse complement strand
AAGAAGCCCCTCATCACGAGTTGTGACAATGACCAAACTGTTGGGATTGAGGACATCTATGGGTACTAGGGCATCTAACTGCTTCTGATGATCAGCATCGTCTATAACTATAAGGAACCTTGATTTGTGGCTCCTTTCAAGGCTATCCTTGATAGCAGGGACTCCATCTTCTATACTACTAAATTTTGTTTCCTCACGGTTAGGAAACAGATCATTGAGAAGCTTATTTTGCAGAGAAGTCAACGCACCTTTGACATGGTTTTCTCGCACATCAAACAGAATAGTTGATCCACTAAATTCTGAATGTTTGCGATTGAACAAATCTTTGACGAGAGTGGTCTTGCCAGACCCTCCCATTCCAAATATGCCAATTATTTTATCTCTCATCTGCCCGTTTCTCTGGCAATAGCTGTGGAAATCTTTCACAAACTCATCAAGTCCCACAGCATATTTTGCAACTTGGAAAGAAATTTTTCTCTTTCGCTTCTCCCTAACCACAGCTGACACGAGGTCGCAAAACAGCTTCTTCAGATCGCTGAAAACAGGAAAATCAGAAACAAAAAATGGAATTTAAAAAGTGTTGCGAGCAATTGAGGTAATATATAGCCTTACTTCCCCAAAATTTTCTCTAGTGTGAAGCATAAAGCCTAATATGCTAAATAGAGAAAGATTTTGACACGAATTGAAGTAGTTTTTTCAATAGAAAATTTAACAAAATATAGAAAAATAATATGGATGGAAAGCACACGACAGTGTCTTACTCATTCTGTCCGTTTAGTTCGTAGCCCTTGATCCCTGCAACGTTCTGCAGGCATTCTTTCCACTGTTGAATGTCATTTTTAGGATATCTGCCCTTCTTTTCGTGTTCGGAAAATGCATCTGCAACTCCGTTTTTGATGTAGCGGAAGTCTGAAGGCTGAACATGGTAAAACAGGGGAATAATCCTGGCTTTGGTTTGAAACATTAAAGCTAGCTCAGCTAAGCACCAAGCAGACTCTGCATATCGCGGTGTTAAGATGGCTATGTGCACTGTGGCAGAAAACACGGCATTCCTTATGGCAGAAGGAAAATAATCTCCCAGTTCAGTCTCTTGAGAATCTAGATAAGCCCGGATCCCAGCTTCCTGCAGAGAATTGTAAAGCTGCAGAGCTAGAGTTGTTTTGACGTCTGGGCCTCGATGGTTGATGAATACATCAAACTGCTTTACAGACAAGGAGGACTTTATCCTTTTGTTGGGAGGTTCAAGTACCAAAAATGGATCGGGTGCCTGCTCTCCTCCTTGACCATATGTCGAAGTGGAAGCCATTAATAGAAAACTGATGCTCTGGTGTAAAAGCAAATAAATCAAGAATGTTTATGTTAGAAACGCCCTCAATTCAGTGCTTCAATAGATAACAAGTATGGAGATAAAAATAGCCGATAGACTGAGTCGACAAAAGACCAAATAGATTGGGTTGTTTCCACGTTTCTGCCTGTAAGAACACAGTGGTTGCTGTCGCCATGTTAATACCCTGCACTTGCAGTAACCAAGAAAATTCGTTTGGGACCTCTCAAGTAAATGCTGGAATGATATTCACTGATGCGTTACAGATCTATTGCTTAAATTCTAAGCAAGGCCAATTCATTTTCTGTACGAGTTTTCTTTTTCAAACTTCACTTTCTTATGAGTTCTGATTTTCAAACTCCACTTTTTTGTGAGTCGTCATTTTCAGACTTCACTTTTTGTGACTTTTCATTTCAAATTGTTCATTCACGTGTTGTCAAATTTCAACTATCGCATCCAGACTGTGTAGAATTTGAATTAGACCGAATACAAGTGGTGTGAATGATCGAAGAGGACGAAGACGATTTTGGTGAGCTGTGTTTCCCGCGTTCTTGCCTGGCATGAACGTCGACGATAGAAAGGTAAGTTGGTATTTCCTTGCAATGACAAGTGTTGACTACAATGTAAGATAACTAGCAATTGCATCTTGGTGTGCAATAGGTATGCCGAAGAGGTGTGAAAAATCATTTTGGAGAAAAATGTTCTATTTTTTTATACATTCATGCAATACATGAGGTCAATTGGTCTCTTCGGAAACATCCGATAAAATTGGTAGGTCATTTAGCAAATGATGTTTGTGTAACAAAAGTCTCAATAGAGAAGTGATAGCTTCAAATAAACTATGTATCCACTTACATGAACTTTATAGATTATTTAATATTTTAAATTTAATCTCCTAAGTGCTACATCCTTGAAATAAACAAAAATAAATAAAGAGTTGTTATGCACTTTAAGTAGTGCAAGCTTCATGTTTTCATGTCTTCCTACCTAAAAATTGATGAGAAAAGTTCATAGTGTATGACATTCAAAGCTTGTAAGAATATGAGTATATCCATGTGAAGATATGTGGACCAATTAGTAGTTGTTACATCAAGAAGGACGTTGGCATAGGTTGACACCTAGTATGGTGGCTATATCTTTGATATATCTTGGACCAGTGGTAATAGTTTTGATGTAATATTGAATTATTTGTAATAAAGATATTTTCCTTCATTTTTTTTTTGAGAGTCACATATGCAATATTCTTTAGTTCCTTGATTCCCTTATCCTTCTCAAGTGAGGGATTAAAACATTAAATAAATGGATGATTTTTCAAAGAAAATTTTACGTAACCACTTGGAAAGTTGGAGCAAGAACAACAATACTATCCAAAAAATCTCACTTGAATCAATGACTTCATTTCTAAATGCTCTTTCCTTTTATTGTAAAGTAGATTAATAGGTTTCAAAGAGAGTTACTATTAAATAATTTTTATTGTTTGTATAGATTAGTAGAATGAATTGCAACACCAATTAACCAATTCCAAGTGCCATCTATTGGATTCAAGTTCATAAAGCAACTCACTTGTTTACCTTTAAATAATACAAGTTTCATGTTAAAAACTTCAAAAAAAAAATTGTGAGAAAAAGTGTTACCATAACTTATCTTTGTGAGCCCATCAAATCAATCATATAGTCATATTGAATTTTTAGTATATTTGAAACCAAACATTCCAAAAATGCATGGATGTCAAAAACGCCAATAAATACAATTCCTCTCTTTAGGCGTGGCTCCAAATTTAAAATGAGTCTAATGTAGGCTGATGGACTTTACCTATTTTCTCAATAGAAACTCTTGCCTTGACCATGTTTCCACATCTTGCAAACAACTTAGGTGTCTTGTCTATACTCCCACATCTTACGTTTCTTGTCTACACTCCCACAGACATTGCATGCAAACAACCAAAAAAACCATCTGCGCGTTTTGATTATGTTCAACATTTTGCATGCATATTGAATATGAAGATGCAATGAGCGTATTTTGTCAAATAGTTTGTGTTCCTTGTCAATGCTTCCAACCTTTGGCATATATGTCTAACATGGAGAACCAGGGAGGTGGATGGAATAAGGCACGTTTTTCATTGCTTGATTTTTGCTTCAGTGCTATATATGATTATCAAAACTCATTTGTATGTATGCTACAATCATCGCATTTCTTGAGACCACATTCTTTTAAGGGCGTTTCGTCAGATAGTTCACATGCCTTGTCTATGTCTCCACGTCTTTTTTTCTCAAGTACAAGAGCCAGTATAATGGCGCTACTGTGAACAAATATGTATAGTGTATACAGGTTATGAAGAAGAATGTAATAAGTTTAACATATGAAGATAGACTCGACCTCTATGATTCACTATATGTGAAGATAGTTTAATAAGCCATTGCAAATTAATTAATTTATATCTGTCTAAACATTTTGTCTGCGAACTCTAGAATACTTAACTAATGAAATGTTTATGCCACTTTACTTTGTTCTTATAATATTTTAGCTCATCCAAATAGGCAGGAAGAGGACCATCCAACTTATGGCCATTTTGATATCACAGATGTTATCTGCACTCTGAAGCTCCCCTAGTTTGACTCATAAGTCAGATGTTATATCCATATGACTGTGTATATAAGGTTAGTGATTGTACATATTTCAATTCAATTTTGAGTGTTTTCTTTCAAATAAAATCTTAAAGAAATGAAGACACGCAAAATTCTTCCAGTAAGGCAAGTGGTACATGTAAATCGAGCTACCAATTATGTGTCACAAATAAAGCATGAATGATTGACATATCAGTGAGATTGGGTTTTCAACTCGTGTGGAGAATTGGTGTAAAATGATTGTGCTAATAGTGCAGTTGCAGTGAATCCTGAATCCACAATCATGGATGGTCTCCCTGTAACTTGTTCTCCCTATTGGGCCTCTCACCCGACGGTCTCAGGCTAAGAATGGGCTCTTCTTCCTCATCCTCGTTCTCAGGGAGGCGCAGCTTGCAGAAGGAGGAGAAGGATGAAGTTACACAGTCTTTTGCCATGAAAGGAATCATTGTGGGTAAGTGGGAAAGGAGAGAATCCATGACGCCTCCGGAGGCAAAGAGGATTGGATATGATCATCTAGGTGAGAAAATGGGTCTCTGGGTACATAGAAGCATTGCAAGTGAGTAGCAAGAGAGAAGAAATGTTTAGACAAGAACACAACTTAGAAGAAGTGCTTGAGTTGGGTGAGCAGATGAGGAAAGTGTGGATTTTAATACAGAAAAGACCAGTTGCACTTGATTACCGTGTCATGGGAACAACTTGTCACTTGTCACTGCAGCTGCACGGTCTTCCTCCACCCAAACCTTAATCACCTTAATACCGAGTTGTGAACAAAGTTGGCAATGCAGTAAGAAATAGACTGTAACCATGCGAATAACGCCCAAACGTCACATCCTCTGCAAACGCCATCATCGAAATGCAGCTAGCACTGCACAAGCGCGCCATATGTGAAGCCTTGTCACAGTACCAAGACAATATTAGGTGGTGTTATTAATTTCCGACATCTTGCATTTTTTTTATATGCTTGCGGGTGACTTTGCAACTTGACTTGAATTATGTAAGGTGACGGACGTGACAGCCCAGTTTTGACTAACCTCAACTGGCAACCCATGACTAAATTTTCAATGGTTCAGATCATTCTAATCATCTCCCAACCCTTCTCCATCGTGGATTGTCAAAATTAGCTTGGCTCACTTCAAATAGGATACTTTGAAAAATACAGGGTTGGGTTTGTTCATGTTAACATCATTACTAGACCAAATTTAACATCTTTGACATATATTATCATGATTTATTGTATACTTTTTATCTTAAATTTATTAATTTTATTTATTAAATTTATTTTAGATGATATTTATAAAAGTGAAGTATTAATATTTTTAAAGAAGTTAGTCATCTTAGTGTTATTTTGATTCAAATGTATTTAATCATATATTTTTTCTAATATTGAATCTATTTACTTTTCTATCTTATTCGAAAGTATCAAATATGACATTTTATCAAATTTCAACTATATAATTTTTTAGTCCAATTCATTGACATTATTTCATAACTAGTGGTTTATATGAATCCATCTCTCATGAACATGAATGGATAAATAGGGTAGCAAGTTAAGTGAGCTTAGTTCTAGGAGAGACTTAATAAATAAGTATGCTTAAGTTAATATATATGATGAAATAACTTTCACAATAGAATAATATGATAGAAAATATGTTGAAAATAAGTTATAATAATATGCCATTTTAAAGGGGGGACCTTCTAATCCACTTTGAGAGGGATACATCCAATATTCTTTAATAAAATCTCAAAACTCAACATGATGATAATAATAACTAGCAACTAACTCTTATATAGACCTTATTATACCTTGGCTACCACCTAGGTCAGCTTAGATATTAAATATAACCCCTAGGAAGACCTACATATCTATATAAGATTATAATAATGATTATGTAACTTATTTAAGAGTTAAGGTAACTACAAGTCAACTACTCATAACCCACTATATACTATAGGATTAGGAGCATATAAAATTAGTATTATTAGTCCCTCTTGTTAGTCCCATGAAATAAAAATATACAAGAATCAATTATTATATTTAATCACATTTTATAGGATTAAGAGATGTTTTGCTAAAATAGATTTTGAGGAGATAATATTTAAAAAAAATTAAAAATAACTAGATTATATATTTTATTTTTTTATATAAATATTTCAAATGTTTATCAATAAATACTTCTTATGCTAATTTGTATGTTGTGTAAATATAAAGATCACTTAATAGCTAATTAGTAATGAATTGAAGATGTATGTCAAATTCCTATGTCTAAAGGTTAATCCCCTTATTCTTTTCTTACTTTATGTGCAACTTGGTAATCCAACAGACATAACTCTAAAGATAGATGACAAATATAATCTATCATAAGGTTTGGAAAAAGTATGTATCATTGAGCTGTGCATGCTAGTAGAACCTAAACTAAACTAAGCTACAAGAAAAAATATGAGATGTGAGTAAGAATAAACTCATTTTACTAAAAAAGGATCACTTCCTTAATCCTTTTAGAAACAATGCCAAAATTTGAAGAAACATGCAAAACCTTTACAAATATGAAACAAAGAACTAAAAAGACACTGAAAACTCATTCAAATGCAATACAAAGACTCAAGAAACTTTACACAATCACATCTATTTCAAAAATTCATAACAACTCAAGGAAACCTCATATGCTATTTTGAAAAAGAGCTCTTCAAAGACTTTGGAAAGATTGTATCTAACTATTGTGATAGCCAACTAGTCAAAAATAACAATAAATTAACAAATGTAACCCCAAGCCTCCATATATTATCTCTTAAAATTCTCGACTAGTTATGGAGATATTTTTTTTCCAAACAACACCTTACAAACAATAAGTGGCATAGAACACAAACTTGACATATAATATTTGATGCCATAGATCACACTTGAACAAGGCATAGGGGATACCTAAATGGATTTTTTCTAAGGCCCAAATACTATATACACTCCAAATTTTCATAAAATATATTTTCTCCTAAGAGAAAATTGATGATATAATCAGTTGTTCTTCCTTATTTTTTTATATAATCGACACAAAATATATGACTCTACAACTTGATCTTCTAAATTATATGATCTTATTCTCTCACACAAGGCTTCAACTCTATTAAAACAACCTCTCTACTGAATAATTTACTCTTACAAATCATCTAGTACATTGTTATCCTTAGTTTTTACTTTATTTTTCTTTTTACTTTTCATTCTTATTATAGTCAATGTGGAAATAATTCATTGCCCTAACTATCATATTGAGTCTCCTAAGTCTCATATGATTATGTTACCTCAAAATTAAAATTTTCATTTTGAATCAATTTCATTCCATTAACTAGAGCAAGTTGAGTAGACACATTTTTATTTTAACATAGTCTAATTTTTATTTTTTTTAAAGTGAGTTTCTTGAAACATCTAATCAACCAATTAGATTGTTCCAAGAACCAAATTGAAAATTGATTGAATATTATGAATAATCTTAGAGAATTTTTGTTAGCGATTAAAAGAGTTCCATGAAGATCATTATTCGTTAATGGATAGGATATGTCATTCATCAATTGGAAAAGGTGTTTTGAGCATATCATTGGTTCCCAATGAAGATAATTATATTGATATTTCTATAGGTCATCAGTATGGAAGCATGGATCAATCTTGAAGGAAACTTTTGGGCATGACAATAATTTTTTATAGAGTTCCAAGGATAGTGGTTATGACAACCAATTGCTAAAACACTAATTTAACTATTGAATTTTTTAAAATTAAAATACTTACTAAGTTTAATAGGTCTTGTATGACCCAACAAAATCCAAATGCCCCTAAAAATGTCTTGAAATATATTAGAGTTTGTAAAAAGGATTATATGTAGGGGTTGAAATGGTTCTTAGTTGAATGAAAGTACTTTACTACTATATAATCAACTCCTTCTGCATAGCATGAGCCTAGTCGTAACCCATGTTTTCCTATAGTCTATGCCCCTAATTGTGAAGCCAAAATCACCACTCTTCATCCACACATAGATATTGCCTTCAACATTTGTAAACCCTATTGTATCCATAAATAACTAGGGAATTGAGTTTAAAATCCCCCCATTTAAAGTTTTCCTCCTAGATATTTCTTCTCTACCAGTGTAATATTTTATTCACCTTGGCTAGACATTTTATCCTAAGTATGAGATTACAATGTTGTTATTAATTTTACTTAGGTAATTTATATTTTATTGGTAGAATATGATAAAAAGTTTATATTATTTTGTAATATTATATATCTTTTATTAAATTAATCATTATTAAATACATAATTCAATGCGAGGCACACTTATGCATTTATTGTAGATGAAGACAATGATGAAATATATTAATATTAGTGACATTATGTTGACACCAAATAAATTGGGTTACCCTATCCTAGATGGAAAAGAAATTGAGTATCCTATAGGGTTAGTGGTTAGTAAAACATGGCTTACAAGGTACCCTTGATGAAGAAATTTGATGTGTGATTTTTTGAGGACTTTGACATGCATAGAAAAGTTTTTATAATTCTAACATTTTGTGGCTCCTAATGTTCAATTGATCAAATATGAGGGTAGACTATTAAATAATAACTTGTGAAAAGTTCTGAAGTGTAACAATGAAGCAATAGTCAACAACATAAAGAGTAAAGTTAATAAACATGATTCATTGGAATGAATTTGTAGAATGACAAAAAGGTTGTACATTTTTTGTGTATGTTTTGTACTTATTAATTTATTTAGTTAAATATGCTATGTACTTATTAACCTAAGCTTTAGATTTGACTATGTTGAATTTTCAAAAATTATTTGATTTAAGTATGTTTTATACTTTTTAATCTAAAACTTTCATTTGAACATGTTATTGAATTCTTAAAATGTAGGTCAATGGTGCCAAACAAACTTCTCCCTTCTCATGGTTGGTGCTATTAGTCAATACATGTCTCTTTTGTGAATAATTTATGTCAAGAAATAGCTTAGAGATATATAGTCCAATCATTTCTTATTAAGTGATCTCTTAAGAATAAATATTGATTATAGAAGATGAAGAGAAAAGTTGATGTTATAAAATACTTCATGAGTATCATAAGGTTGATAGGAATATTTTTCATTCAACATGTTGTGGGGCTAAACCAACTACTCCAACATGTTGGGTGGCTAGTTTTATTGGTAGATGAGTCCTCATTTTTCCCTCAAGTGTATTGGTCCCTCCAAGATTTAGGGTCTACATAAGGTCTCTAAAGAGTCATAAGTACAAAAAAAAACCAATATATGATGAGATAGTTCAAAAAGTTGATGAGCATTGAGAATGTTCTATTAGGACCTAAAAAGTGGATGTGGGGTCCCTCCAAAATAAACACTTGTTTTTCATCAAATTGACACCTTTTCATCTTAGTAAGAATGAATTCATTCTTGAAAAATGTATCATTGAATAGCAGTGTAAAGGTGCCAATATGAATACTTTCTATTTTGTAGTTCATGGGGAGGAATTGGCTACATAAAAATATCAAGGTGGGTGGGTGATTGTTAGGAAAGGTCCCTTTAGGATATAAGGTTTTGCCAAGGTATCTTAAGATCCTTGTGAAAGAAAAATTTCCAATCTATGATGGGATAGTTCTCAAAGCTTTTGGTTCCTACAAATGTTTTATTGGAACCTATACATGAATATTAGGTCACTCAAAAATAATCTCTCTTATTTTTCATCAAATCAACACCATTTGACCATAAAATGTACAAATTATGTATTCTTGCAAAATGTGTCATTTGAGAGTAATGTAAAGGTGTCAACAAACATATTTTCCATTCTATACTTCGACTAAGTGCAAGAAGTCGGGTCCACTTTTTGGACAAAAAGTGAAAGTGTTTTTTTTTCTTCTGAAAATCAAAGTTCGTCATAGTTGAACTCAAAATTTTAAGCACTTACACATATAGTCTTAAAGAAGTCCAGTAATATGATAAGTGGGATTTTTGAGTTTAGTTTTCAAGTATTTAATTTATTCTAATACCCAGATGATACAAATCAATTTTGTATAGGCTTGTAAAAAAATCCCTTTTTAAAAGTCACTTTCTTAGGACCATAACATCACATGTACGACAAGCATAATTTGACCCAAATATTTTTTTCTTTTTCTAATTTACCTTGGGGAAATATGTATATTTTTTAATTAGAGGGGTAAATGATTTTGACCTAGAGTTATGAACCGGTGAGGTCACAATTGAGGGACCTCATCCCCAACATAAATACTAAAAAAATAAACCAATGGGGTTATAACCTTGATGGAAAGAACAAGATCACAAAAACTTAAGGTCATCACACCATGCCACTATTAGCAAGGAAAAGATGTGTATTATACAAAATATTGATGAGAATCTTTAATATTTTTTTCTTAATTTTTTATTGGCTCTAGTTTCTATTTTTAAAACCCCTCATGTACAACAAGCATAATTTGAACTAAACTTATCATAAAATTGTTTTTCCATTATGTAAATAATGATTTCTAGATTGTTTCTTGTTTAGCAAGAGGATTTAGGGAATTATAGTATAGAGATTTGTACCCTGATGTCCCTTATGTAGTCTGTGTATACACCAAAGGATACAATGATAGAAGAGAGTAAGCGCGGTAAGAATATATATCTAACAACAAATCATATATAACTCAAACAATAATAGCAATAATCTATAACACATATATCCATTGAATCCTTATAACTCCTTATATATATTCAAATAACAATTTTACATTAGTAGGTCTTAGTCTTTGCTATGTATTACAGTCTCTTTCTCTATTCCTATCTCTTTTGATATCTTCCTAATATGTCATCTATTACATACATATAGTAGTGCTTAGTCTCTTATAGAGACATGAACCTTATAGGGTATGCCTTAGTTTATCTTCCTTGTCAACCCAATGTTCCACAAGTCCTTTATGGCGAGTTACGGTAGATTTTACTCTTTGTCATGTACCCTACTAAAATTTCCACACACACACACACACATATTTAAAAACTTAAAAAAAAAAAGTTATTAAAAAAATACTAATACTTGAAATTTGAAGTCTATGGACAATTTTTTTAGAAATTAAAATATAGAAAAGGTTCAATCATTAATAAATTACATATTTGCAATTAAAAAAATTCGTTAACAATATTTCCAAAGTTAGTTTTATTGAATGCACAAGACAACTGAGAGGGGGCTGAATCAGTTGTACCTTAAAACTTCAAAACCCTCATAAACATTTAGATGTCCAATTAACCCTTAATCTGTTAGAATGTTTTATAATGAAATAAAATAATAGAAATTGAATCAAATCAACACCATGCACAAAGAGACACCAGATTTACATGGAAAACCCAAGATGGGGAAAGACCACGGTGAGGATTAACTCACAATATAAACTATTATCAACATTGAATACAATAGGGATCACTGCCCAAAATAAAGAAAGGCTCACTACCAAAATAGAAAATAAGATAGAGAAGAGTGTTACAATGAGAAATCCATCTTAAAGTAATAAAAGAATGCACCAAAACATCACCAACACCTTCGTAGGATCTCTCTAAAGAATTGTGGACACCTTATTCTCACTAGATTTAGTAATCTAACACATAAAAGCTCACACTGCACTTCAAAAATTCATACCCTTTAACTCTATAATTCACATCACTCACATCATACTCATCTATCTTCACATACCTAAAAAATTCAACAATTATTTATAGCATCTTCAACCTTGAAAACATTCTCCAAGGTCGGCTATCCACCTTAACCATGCAAATTTAAATTAAGTCAGCACCAAAACAACTGTAGTGGAAAGGAATGAAGGCATACCACAACACATCTTAGCTAGGACCTAAATCCACTTATACATGCCATGCCACACTTTCACAAAAAGTAACTTTACAAGTAGTGTAAACACCCAAGGTTGATCGAACTTGTTTTAACACCATTAACACTTAAGTACACGCTTCCTCAAATCCAAAGATGACTCATAGAAACCACATACCATTTGAAAACAATCTAGAATATTCCACAAACACCCTAAAATCCAACAAATTCCTTTGCAAAAAAATTCACTTGAAGAATTGTACACATCGAGTACACTCAAACAACTCTACCATAGACTGTAACTCAAGAAACTTACTTCCAAAGTACCCAACAATGAAAAAATTCATCTGAAGAAAGATACACACACTATCAACACCCTTCTAAATTTGCAAGACTTGAAACCACTTTGCAGAGAAATGCAGAGGAAGAACATTTCCCCCAGACACCTCTATAGAATATAGTTCACACGTTGGTGAACACATCTTCCTCTACAAAAAGATTCAACACACAAAATTCTAAATACAACACCTCTAAAAACCTCTAATCAACATATGTGAACCATGCAAGCATATCTTTAACCTAGAAGAACTGCAGAGAAAAACCTAAACACTACTCTGCAACACTGAACACATTGCAACACACTATTTCCTCTCTTTTATTCAATTTTCTTAAAAGAACTTGGAAACCAAGCACCAAAAATACATCATCAATATTTTTAGTACTTCCTCATTAACACTAAGCCAATTGCAACATAACAAATCAACCATACATCCATAAACATAAGCTTATCAAAGAAACAGTAGAGGTTGACACCAGTAGCTTACTAATAACAACATAATGCAACTAATCAAAGCATCAACACCAATTCAATACCAAATGCATATCCTTGTAATAAAATTCTTCTCATACAATTGAAACCAATGACTACACAAGCTTTTTGACATCAATGACAACACCAATTTTCTCATACTTGCAACAATCTCCCCCTTTGTCATTGATGACAACACATGATGTGAAAAACCATCAACAACAATCAAAACAACTCTGATCCATATCTTTTTCCTTCTCTTTTCTCCCCCTTTCACAACTAACTCATTACCCTCTATCCCCATTTGATAATTTTCTCTCTAGCAACTTATCTTTTTCACATGTCTAATTCTCCCCCTTTGACATCAATAACAAAGGATAAAATATTTACATCATTCATTCTCCCTTTGAAATTAATCATACTGTTCACCACTACTCTACAACTTTCTTTCCTTTATTGCTCTACATACTCCCCCTTAGGAGCACACACCAAACTACATCAATCAAAAAACATTGTATAATAACAACATTCATTCATCTTGACTGCAACAGCCAAAATTGCCACTACCCACTCTCCTTGAGAGGTAGCCACCAACATCATTCCAAACCAAAGAATGAATCTTGAGATCCACTAGATTGATGCATCCCCTTATGCATCTAGTTCAAAGGAGGGGAAATAATCCCCAAATTCTCTTGGAGAAACTCAAAATTATCCTCAGGAAGAGCCTTAGTAAATATATCAGCAACCTGATCCTTTGTAGGCACATATTCAAGCTTCACATCTCTACAACCTTCTCTCTCAAAAAGTGATACTAGATTGAGATATGTTTTGTCCTTGAATGAATTAATAGATTCTTTGAAATATTAATAGCACTTGTATTATCACAGAAGATAGAAATTGGTTCATCATATACTACTCTGATATCAATCAACGTTTTCCTCATCCACAACACGTGTGTGTAGCAAGATGTTGTTGCAATGTATTCTACCTCTATAGTAGATAAAGATACTAATTTTTTTTCTTGCTTAGCCATGACACCAATCTACATCCGAGAAAGAATGTACCACCACTTGTACTTTTTCTATCATCCACATAACCAACCCAGTCTGCATCTGTGTAAGCACTCAAAGTAAAATTAGTATCCTCTGGATACCATAAGCCATAATCTGGAGTTCCCTTCAAGTATTTGAATATCCTCTTCACTGCTGCAACATGTGATTCTCTAGGATCTTCTTGAAATCTATCCACAAGACATTGCATGTATGATATCTGGTCTAGTAGTAGTTAGATATAGAAATCCCCCAATCATTGATCTATGCTTGCTCTGGTCAACCTTAGGAGATTCATCATTCTTTCTCATCTTGCAACTAGTAACCATAGCGGTAAATACTAGTTTAGAATCCTTCATTCCAAACTTCAACATTTCCTTGACATACTTGGATTGTGAAATGAAAATACCTTTATTTGTCCAATTTATTTGTAGCCCAAGGAAGAAATTCATCTCCCCAAACAAAGACATTTCAAAATATTTTTGCATCTCCTCTACAAACTTCTTACACATAGTTTCATTTCCTCCAAAAATGATGTCATCAACATATACAACCATAATCAAGATTTGATCTTTTTCAACTTTGAAGTAAATATTACTGTCTGTGATACCTTTATTGAATCATTGCTATAACAAGTACCTGTCCAACCTTCCATACCAAGCTCTAGGAGCTTGCTTCAATCCATATAATTCCTTCTTCAATCTATAGACCATATCTGATTTATTTGATAATTGAAATCCTTCCGGTTGTTTTATGTATACTTCTTCCAATTCTCCATTCTAGAAAGAATACTTCACATCAATTTGATATACTTTGAAATATTTATGTGTTGCAAAAGCCAAAAGCATCCTGTTAGCTTCCATTCTTTCCATTGGAGCAAATGTCTCCTTAAAGTCCATTCCTTCTACTTGTGAGTAACCTTTGCATACAAGCCTTTCCTTGTTTCTTACCACTTCTCCATTCTCATTCAGTTTGTTCCTGAATACCCACTTTGTTCCAATTACATTCTTCTTTGCTAGTCTTGGGAAAAGTTCCCAAGTCTGATTTTTCTCAATTTGTATTAATTCTTCTTCCATAGCCTTGATCCAATACTCATCCTTGCATGCTTCAATCACTGTTTTTTTTTTCAACTTTAGAAAGTAAACATAGATTTACCTATTCTTCAACAACTTTCCTTCTTGTTAGTACACCTTTTCTCTTATCACCAATGATCTATTCTTCAGAATGATTCTTTTGCACATACTTAGGAGTTTTAGGAATCTTTTCTAGAGCTTCTTCCTCTTCAATATGCACTTCTTTTCCCTTAGATTTTTCTTCTTCTCTACAACTAGACTCATTTGATTCATATCCATCTATTACCATTGAATTCTTATGTATGTCTTCATCAACTTTTCCACTTGCGCTCTCAACAATATTTTTTAGCCTCTTGTTGTAGCATCGGTAAGCTTTAATTTTAGTAGAATATCCAAGGAAAGTACCTTCATCAGACCTTGTATCAAACTTTCTTAATTTCTCTTCATCCATTCTAATATAGCATTTTCTTTCAAACACTCTAAAGTATTTGAAAGTAGGAATCCTTCCATTCCATAGCTCATAAGGAGTCTTTGTGCTTTCTTGCACTCTATTAAGTATATGAATTGCTTCTCTCCAGTAAACTTCTAGTAGATTTTCTTCTTTCATCACTATTCTTGCATTTTCTTGAACAATCCTATTCTTCCTTTCAACCAATCCATTCTGTTGAGGATTCCTAGGGGCAAATAAGTGCCTCTTTATTCCATGATTGCCACAAAAGATGTTAAACTCATTGGAGGTGAACTCTCCACCTCTGTCATATCTCAAAATTTTTATTTTCATACCCATTTCATTCTCAACCATAACTTTGAATGCATTAAACTTATCTAGGGCTTATTATTTTTCTTTAAGAAAAGTAACCCATGTCATTCTAGAATAATCATCAATCAATAACATGAAATACTTGTCACCTTGAAGACTTCTTATTCTGTTATGACCACAAAGATCTATATGCACCAATTCCAAAAGTCCGATAAAAGATTGTTCTTTGACTTTGAAGCTTCTTCTTGCTTACTTTCCAATTTGACACTCCTTACAAAAAACATTGATAGGCTTTGTAATTTTTGGAAGATCTCTCACAACTTGAACTAAACTTATCCTCACTAGGCTATCAAATATTATGTGACACATTCTTCTATGCCATAGCCAACTCTCATTGATCTGAGCCATGAGACAATAACCATTAACACCTTTCCCATCTACTCTTCTTCTAGCAAAAATCATAGTTCCAAAGTATTTTTGATCTCACAACTATCATCTTGAAACATAAGATTGTATCCCTTTCTAAACATTTTTACAACACTCAAAAGGTTATGCCTTAAGCCCTTAACATAGTAAACATCATCAATGTTATGCTTGCCATCAAAATTGATTAAATATTTTCCACATGTTTTATCAAATTTATCATCACCAAATCTAACAAGTTCTCCATCATATTTTCAAGTTTAACAAACTTACTGGGTGTGTGCACCAATCTGTGACACAAAAATGGTGATAAATTGCAAAAAAACCTTCTAGCAATCCATATTATGCTTGCCAAATT
>VDFB02111339.1:280085-290111 GCA_007258455.2 Sequoia sempervirens | reverse complement strand
GAGGTAAGGTGGAAGGTAGGTAGATTGAAGGAAGGAGGGAGGGAGGGAGGGATAGAGAAAGATTTATACAGGGATAGGTTAGATGGAGAGAAGTAGAGAGCGAAGGTTGGTGGAAGAGGGACAAAGATAGGGTGGGAGAGAGAGGGGAGGGAGGGAGAGGTAAAGAGGGATAGTTGAGATAAATAGGAGAGAGAAGTAGGTAGAGAGAGGATGAGGAGATATAGAAAGAGGGAAGAAGATATGGAGGGAGAGGTAGGGATAAAGTGAGAGATAGTGATGGATAGAGAAAGGTGAGAGATACAATAATAGAGAGAGGTAGGTAGAGAGGGAGGGGAGAGAGAGAATTAGAGAGGGAAGGAGAGGGAGGTGAGATAGAGAGAGAAGAGGGAGGATATATGTAGGGAGAGAGAGTTAAGATAAAGAGAAAGAGAGTAGAGAGGGAAGGGGAGAGAGAGAAAAAGAGAGAGGTAAAGAGGAAGGCAGAGATATTCAGAAAAGGAAGGAGGTAGGGAGGGAGAGAAAAAGAGGTACATAGGGGTAGGTGAGATAGAGAGTATAGAGATAAGGTTGGTAGAAGAGAGAGAGGAGGGAGGGCGGGAGGGAGGGAGAGAGAAAGAGTTATATATGGGTAGGTTAGATAGATAGAAGTGGGTAGGTTAGATAGATAGAAGTAGAGAGAGAAGGTTGGTGGAGGAGAGAGAGATGAGGGAGGGAGGTAAAGAGGGATAGTTGAGATAGATATAAGGATAGAGAGAGAGGTAGGTAGAGAGAGGGTGAGGAGAGATAGAAAGAGAGGGGAGGGAGAGAGGAGAGATAAAAAGAGGGGGGAGGGAGGGAGAGATATAGAGAGATAGATAGATAGAGATAGGGACAAAAAGGTAGGGAGAGAGAGAGAGTTGAGATAGAGAGAGTAGAGGGGGGAGGAGAGAGAGACAAAGAGAGGGAAAGGTAGGGAGAAAGAGAGTTGAGATAAAGAGAGTAGAGAGGGAAGGAGAAAGAGATAGAGAGGGAGGTGAAAGAGATATGTGATAGAGAAAAGAAGAGAGGAAAGAAGGTAGAGATATTGAGAGAGGGAAGGAAGGAGGGAGGGAGAAAGAAAGATGTATAGAGGGATAGGTGGGTAGAGAGAAGTAGAGGGGGAAGGGGAGAGAGAAATGAGAGAGAAACATAGAGAGGTAGGTAGAGATATGTTTCTCTCTCTCTCTCTCTCACACACACACACATCTAGCTCCCTCCTTAACTATCCCTCCCCCATATTTCTCTCTTACTCTCTCCTTCCATCTCTTCTTCCCTCTCTCTACCTACCTCTCCCTCCACTCCCTACCACTCTCTCTACCTCTCGCTCTCCCTCCCCCATATTTCTCTTATGTTTTCCTTCCCTCTCTACTCTCTCTCTCTCTCTCACTCACCTCTATATCATTCCTACCTCTTCATCCCTCCCCTCTCTACTTCTCTCTTTCTCTCCTCTCTCTATGTCTCTTTTCCTCTCTACCTATCTTTATCTCCCCTATCCCTCTCTTTACCCATATCTCCCTCCATCATTATGTATCTCACCTATGTCTCACTCCCTACCTATTTCCCTCTCTACTCTCTATCTCTCCTCTCCCTCACTCTAACTATCTCTCTTTGTCTCTCTCTCTCTCTCTTTCTCCCTCTCTCCCACCTTCCCTCTCTACCTATATCTAATCTATCACTCTATACCTCTTTCTCTCTCCCTCCATCCCTTCTTACCTCTCTCAATATATCCACCTTCCTTTTTCCCTCTCTACTTATCTCTATCACATCTCTCTATCACCTCTCTCTCCCTCTCTCTCCCTTTCCCTCCCTCTCTCTACCCTTCCCTCTCTACTCTCTCTATCTCACCTCTCTCTATCTCTTCCCCCTCTCTCTCTCCCCCCTTTTCCCCTATTTATCTCACTCTCTCCTCCTCCATCCCCCTCTTTCTCTCTCACTCTCTCCTTCCCTCTATCCTTCTCTATCTCTCTCTACTCTCTATCTCACCTCTCTATCCCCCTCCATCCCTTCTTCCATATCTAATTTTCTTTATCTCCTCCTCTATCTATCTATCTCTATCTCTGTCTTTTTCTCTCTCTTCCTTCCTCCCACCCACATTCCCTCTCTACTTATCTCTATCTAACCTATCCCTCTATACCTCTCTCCCTCCCTCCCTCCCTCCTCATCTCTCTACTCTCTATCACATATCTCTATCACCTCTCTCTCTCACTTCTCCCTTCCTCTCTCTCTCTCCTTCCCTCTCTACTCTATCTCAACTCTCTACATATATATCCCTAGCTCTCCCTCCTTCCCTCGACTCTCTTTCTCTCCCCCTCTTTCTCTCTCTCTCTCTCTCTCTCTCTCTCTCTCTTTCTCCCTCTCTCTCCCATATTTCTCTCTCACTCTCTCCTTCATTCTCTACTTCTCTTTATCTTTCCATTCTCTCTCTATCTCTCCCTCTGTCCCCTCCAATTCTATTTATCACATCTTTCTATCACCTCTATCTCTCTCACTTCTCCCTCCATACCTCTCTGTCCTTACTCTCTCTATCTCACTTCTCTAGAGGGTGGGAGAGGTAAAGAGGGATAGTTGAGATAGATTGTAGGAAGGGAGAGATAGATAGAGGGTTGAGATAGAGAGTGGAGAGAGGGAGAGGAGAGAGCTATGAGATAGAGAGGAGGGAGGGAGGGATAGGTGATAGAGAGAGGTGATAGAGAGATGTGATAGAGAGTAGATAAGGAAGAAGGTAGAGAGACTAAGAGAGGGGAGGAAGGGAGGGAGGGAAAGAGAACACTACTAAATTTGACTCCATTTTCTGACAAACATTCGTCGATCTTTTGATAAAAATTTGTCCACCAATCGACGAACTAATGAAAGAATTTTCGTCGCCAAATTTTCATCAAAATTTTGACGATGAATTAAACGTTGAAATAACGACATAGATTCATCACTCGTTATCATCATAAAATGGCTCAGATGTTTGTTGGAATATCGATGACAACTTCGTGTATCCATCGACGAATTATAACCAATACGCAATTGCAATGGCTCTTCCAAAGCGTCAAAAAAACAACAGAAGTTCATCACCATTTTGATGAAATATGCAAGTAATTACGATGAATCCTTCGTCATAGCTATAGAAACTTCATTGGACCTTTTCAGTGATTCGTCGGTTTCTTTCATCAAAATTGTGATGAAACAATGCATTTTTTTAAAAAATTGTTGAAATGTACCATCATAGAGACTCTTGGCAATGGCCACCAAAGCAAACCCATCGATGAGAGATCAATCATCGACACAGGATAGAAAACTCACTTTGATAGTCCAAGTCTTGTTGATGACTTCCATCAGTAAGATAGATCCAATGCCACACTAATCTAATCTCTTCAAGTGTTTTAAATAGACCTACACCATGTCATCGTGGAGACTCTTGGCGATGACCACCGAAGCCAACCCATCAGTGAGAGATCAATCATTGGCACAGTATACAAAACTCACTCCAATAGTCCATGTCTTGCCAATGACTTCCATTGGCAAGACAAATCCAATGTCACATCGATTTGACCTCTTCAAGAGTTTTGAACACTGCTGGTTATTAACAAGACATTCTAAGGGTCTCTCCAATTAAACAAGTGTCTAATAGAAAGTAAATAGACTGCAAGATGCATAGAAAAAACATTAAACTTGAGAACAACCAAGGGCTAACAAGGGAAGGAGTTAAGAAATGTCTGGATTGAAGAGAAAATATGTAGGGAAAATGCTAAGCAGTGCCAAGAGAACAGAGCTTGTAGAACATATTATTGACCTAATCAAGCTCTTGAACAACTTAAACAAAATTAAAATACTAACACATACATGAGACATGTAATGAACTTCAAATATCTGCTATCTTTTTCATTAATGGAGAGGTAGGTAAAGGATAAATAATTATAATTGTAACACTATTCATAGTCCAGTAAATTATGTTTGTAATTTGTGTTCAATGGATCTCAATTTTATCATTATACTGCCCATCTAATACCATATTTTAATCCAGGGTTCAACTATCTTAGATCTAAAGAAGCACCTTCAATTAACCATTTAAAGTACTATAAAATAAGGTAAGACTTTTACTTGAGAAAGAGTGGGTACACTTGTAGGATTAAAGTTCTCGCAATCATCAGGATTTATTGGCACACATACACAACCTACAACATATTAAGTAATGGATGACTATAAGTTAGTGAAATGGTCCTTAATATGTGACTAGTTTGCAAATTGATTAGTAGAAAATAAGGTTACAAATAGATCTACATAAAAAATTATGAGGACAAACTACTGTAATCATCAAAATAGATGAAAAGTGCAAAGGAAAGAGTCGAGCTACATCTCTAGAGCCTAAAAAACACATGCAAGAAAAAAAAAAAAAGAACAAACCAGTTTTTGGAGGAATACAAAATGGTGCCTTCAGCAAGTGATTCATATGCTTTCACACCCGACAGACATTAAGAAGATTTTAGTCTTCCTCTATGAAATTAACTACTTTAAAAAACCCATAAACCAATATTATATACCTCCATGTCTAGTCGAGGGTAGGTATAAGAGAAAAAAAATTCTTCAATGCAATGCGAAAAATATCAATGTGTGTGTAGGTTTGTATTACTCAAAATATCATTTCACTACCTAAGGAAAAATACCAAAGTGATGTTTTAAATTTCAATCTTCACATAGGCTCCCTTATTGCTACACATGCATATACAAGCATTATTCAAGCTCTAAACTGTTCAAATATTAAGGATTTAATTAGCTACAAGATGGAAAGTTGTTGATTAGACATAATCCATCATATTTTACATGTCTTTATTCAATCCTAGAGCTTCAGATAAATTTGTGTAAATGAGACAGAAATGTGAATCTTTTATGAAAAAGAAAATTCTTAAAAGGAGGGGGGAGAGAGCAAAGGGTAGGGGGCAAGAGAATGCTTGAATGATGATCATTTAAAGTGGAAGTGTAGTTTTAAATTCTGATTATATGTGTCTACTAATTACCATCAAAGACAATCTATCTTGAATAGAGTTTCATTCAAATTATTTTACAGGACACTTTTTTCAACTACATCAAAGTCATAGTTTGCATCTATCCATGTTTAGGGGTAATTAAAGAATCACAGTTTTTAACAAAACTCAATTTTTGAGACCTACAAGCAAAACGTTCAAAAACCATTCATAAAACTATATTCCTTGAAAAAAATCCTCAAGGCATATGGAGATGCTCATTCGTGGAATATAGGCTATCACTAATAGAGTCTCATAAGAGATTGACTTGTTAATGGAAAAGGCAGAGATACTTCAGTCCCAAATTAAGAAACCTCTTGAGAACTAGTCTACCATAAAGTATACTTCAAGAAATGTTCCCAAAAAAATATGGAATTGGGCTTGGTCTATTCATCAGCCTTCTTAAACCTGGATAAATTGGTATAATGCTCTTCCTTTTGATAAGATTTTATATAGAGGAAACCTTGCATAACTTGTTTACAAGATGATAAGACACCTCTTGAAAATATCAATATGAATGAGAAATAATGTGGAGAAGCCAATGCATATAAAACCAGTTCAAACTTCATGATGAAGGGTGGGGGGGCTCAAATGATGCAAAAAAACATGACCTTTGGAAACCTCACAAAAGGCCCTCTTCCTCTTCTAGCATGCAGGACAGTCTCGTCCCTCATTTGGTATGCTTTCATTTGCTTTTACCTTCATTTTTTGGACCCTCTATACCTATTTATAAGGGTTTTGTTCTTGTACTCTATTTGAGCATCACATTCAAAATAGTTGTGGTATGAAGTTTCTTGTCTCTTACACTTGGTTTCCTTCCATAAGTCCATTTCCTTGAGGAATATTTGAATGATGCTATTTCTCATTTGAAAATCTGAACCACTACTACACATGCACCCATCTAGAGATGCTATCCTTTGGATGGAATTCAATTAAGCAACTATCATGTAGGGATCATAGAAGATCTTTCCAATATGAAATTTCTTATGATTGATTTATTAGTCACAAGAAATTTCATATTGGAAAGATCTTCTATGATAGCATACTTCAGGGACATCTAGGCAAATTAAAAGTTTGATAGTTAGGAACTTACATCATTAGATAGATAATAACACATGTCACAATCAAGTTGCAATCAACGTTTTCATTCATTTTTTCCCTTCCAAATCATACCTTTACAAGAATTCGTAAGATTCAACCAATATGCAACCAAGATAAGTATTGAACTTATGCAATTTCTCAAAGGAATTTATCGAATGCAGGATCCATCCGTGGATAGCTTCCCCTGCAAAAGTTGTCATCTAGGGTAACATATGAGATGTGTTAAAAACTAAAATAAGTACAAAGGGCAACATATTGAAGCAAACAGAACTAATGAAAATCACATAAGCTTAAAAGTGTAGCATAATGAAATATTGAAAAGTGCATTACCTTATTGAGCTTCTCTTTGTTTCGAGAATAATTTAATATTCTCTACTTAATAGGGCCAACCATGTGAAGGTGGAAGCTCATTTGGCCCGTCCCCCCCCTCACATCACTCTCAATTCCCCATACCCAACCGATCATATAACATTAATAATTCATTAATCCATTAATAACATATAACATTCATTCATTAACATATAACATTCATTAATTAACATATTCACATTCATTCATTAACATATACCATTCATTCTTTTAGTTTTTACATATTATAAAAAATATGGTTTTCATGATATGATTACAATCACTTTTTTTTTGTTTCTTTTTTAAAGCTAAAAAAATTAAAGTGGAGTATCGTTTTCTAAATCATTTGTCCTCCCTTTAGTTGTTCTGCCCTCTACTTGTGATCTTAACGTACTCCTAGTCATGTGCTCACGATGTGGACGCCATTGCAAGGGGGGTCTGCTGCGATAACAAAGAAATGTTAAATTGATATGTTTTATTATTATTGTTACAAGTATTTCATTAATTAAAAGAACATTAGAGTGGTTCTCTTTACCTAATGGGTCCACATCATGTTCCTAAACTTCTCTTATAGACTCATGCTCAACATGTTGAACACCCTCTAAATCTTGATCTGCAGTTGAAACACGAAAGGTTACATTAATTAATTCACCAATTGAAATTAAATATGTTTAAAAGAACATTAGAGTGGTCCTCTTTACCTGATGGGGCCACATCATGTTCCTGATCTTCTCTAGCCTGATCATGCTCAACACGTTGATTACGCTCTACATGCTCTAAAATTGAAACACGAAAGGTTACATTAATTAATACACCAATTACAATTAAATATGTTTAAAAGAACATTAGAGTGGTCCTCTTTACCTGATGGGGCCACATCATGTTCTTGATATTCTCTAGCCTAATCATGCTCAACATGTTGATCACGCTCTACATGCTCTAAAGTTGAAACATGAAAGGTTACATTAATTAATACACCAATTGCAATTAAAGATGTTTAATTGTATTAATCCATATCGCGTTTTGTATAGCACATGAATACATTCAGTACCAGGATGCACACCATGACCTTCATCTACAGGTTGTGCTCCACCCTCACCAAGTTGCATTCCAATGTCATGTGCAGTATTATCATTGCTTGTATGTTTAAAACAAATAGACATGTAATTACTTTATGGTGGAAATTAATATTGAATAGATTGCACAAGTACTCAATTTTAAATAAACTTTATTGAGTTTATTTACCTGTGTGTCGGATGCAGTGGAAGATTGTGTTTGCCCAGTCAAGACTCCATAGCCTTGATGGAAGGCAATATTCAGGTCCTCTTTAGTGGGAACTTTGTTGAATTCAGAGCCCTGCATTTTTGCATAAGATCATGAATTTTTCTTCTATGGTGTGATAAAACCAAAATTATTTGCAATTTATTATTTGGATGCAATATTTCATTTATTGATACTTACAATTCGTGCGACTAATTTCATATAACCACCAGAGCCAAGTTTGTGTTGCCCGTGTTTTTCTAGTCTTGCCTTTTTTTCCTTTGATGTGTCAAGCAGCCTATGAAAAGTTTGAAATATGTTAGATTATGTAAAAAGAAAGAGTAATCAGTATATAATTACATTGTTGATAATATCACATACCTTCCTTGGCCCGGTGGTGTCTTTCCTTTTTTCTTTTCAGCCTTATCCTTTCCATCTGACACCAGGTCCTTCCACTCCCTCTCCAGAATCATGGGGGGACGCTTTTTTTTGTTCTTCTCTAAATGTGACCTATATTGGTCCCTCACATACTTTAGATAGGTAGCGTTTCAAGACCTTGGTTCGCTTGAATGTTTTATCACCAACAACACAACTACATGGTTAATGAGCTCATCTTTTAAATCTTGATTTTTGGCATTCCACCATGTACGTATGGTGGGCCCAAAAATATCCAATGTATATCATTTAGATGTTCATAAAAAACATCATTTCCTGCAAAATGATCATGGGATCATTAGTCTAAAAAGAGTGATCAATAAGTAAATTTCAATTGGATTATATATAATAATAATTAAAACATTTTAAAGTACCTGGGACCTTCTCTATCTTTATGGGAATGAAATACGCAGTCACCACAAATGTGATCGGCATTGTTCTCGTACTAGTAATATAGGAAGATCCAGGAAATGCCGCTAAAACATCACCAGTATTAGTGGCCTCTGACTCCCGTGCATTACGTCCTGGCGCATGTTCGCGATGTTCACCGCCAAAGGGTGCACTAATGAATGCCCGATGGTATGTGTTGTCGACATTTTAGATGACAATATAGGCACGGATGATGGGGTTAGATGATGTGATGTATGCCCAGGAAGATCAAGATGGACACTTGTACCAACCCCTACTCCTTAGGCAACACTTGCAGTACCCTGATCATGGCTAGGAGCATCATAAGGATGCAAAAAATCTTGTAAAAACAACACATATTTTAGTTCATGACATAAAAGAGTACAAAATATAAAACCATGAATGAACTTATGTTATAATTAAAGACCTCATGACAACTTACTTGCAAGTTTTGTGATCTCTCAGTCAATATTTTAACCCTCTCTCTTATCTCATATGTTTCAAGCACTATGAATAACAACTTAAGGATTTATTCATTGCATTTTTTTGGGTCTTCCTTATCATATCGAGAAGGTTTATTGAATAAGCGATGTCATCATCACATAATATTGACTGCACCTCCCTATGGATGCTCGCGTCTACTACTGGTGCCTTTCCCTGATCAGTTGATTGCAAAAAGAATATTAAAAACATTATCAAAATTAACCTAATAAACTTATGAAAACAACATAATAAACATTTTGCTTGTATCTAATTTGTACAATTACAATGAGGTAAACTTGTCGTAGAAGTGCCCCAAGATACATCACATTCATGCCTGGGTCGATCCTCCTCAGACGATCAATGTCCCGGCCAAGTGGACAAAAAATTAAATATAAAAAACACAATAAAATGAAACCAATAGACTTATGAAAAAACATAAGAATAAAATGGTATATTTGAGTCATTAATTGGAGGTTGCGTAAAATGGTAAATAGTACATACCACCCCCCTAGTAACTGTGTTTGTAACTAAGCGATTCAAATTGTAATCGATTAGCAATTCTTCCCCTGCAGTTATTAATTTTATCGCACATACAAATACACGGTTTCCCTCGCGTGCCTTGAATATGCAATTGGGTTGCTTATTTGTTGAACCAGGTCATGTATTGTTTATAAACCCTGCAATATTCCCTGATGCTTTTGGCCTTCCGTCAATGTACATAGCCACTCCTTTATTTTGATCCTTATCTTTTAGCTGTATATAATTTGTTGACAGTGCATACCTATGCATACTTCATGTTTATCGAACTAGTTGCATCCAATATTTGTAACTGTAAGAAGGTCTGACATACTCCATCAATTCAATAACTTTTTCGTAATAGAACTTGATGTTGTTCATGAAAAATAATCCCAAACCATGTAATGACAATGGTACTATGTGATAATCCTCTCATTGACACAAAAAT